>JAKKIB010000179.1:3590000-3595000 GCA_023089585.1 Melophagus ovinus
TTGCTTTTAAAAAGGTACGTGGTATAGAATTTGATCCAGCCATTTAAGCAATATAAAATACTTTTTAAAAAATCAATTTATTAGGGCGTTGGATTCTTTTCATTTGGTCATATCATTAAGAACTGAATGAACGTTTCAAATGTGGAATTTTAAATAAATTTTAAATGCCAAAGGGTAATCTTGTTTTAACAATCATATCGCCTGCGCGAAAGTGCTAAATTAGTATAAAAAATTAATAACAGTGTAATAATTTATCGCGATCGCGATATAAGTTAATCACTGTTTAAAAAGACAAATTTAAATTAGAGTTTGAGGAATTTTAATTAATAACCAAATTTAATTAAAAGGCATCTTCATTTGAATTCTTCCTGCGTCATTCAAAATCTTTTTCAACTCTCTCTCACCTTTTATACAAAATTTTAGTTAATCGAACATAATATTTAGGTTTATGAACATATTTCAAAATAATGTAGTGCATGGCGCATTATAAACATCAACATCGACATCATTATTATCTAATATCAAAATATTTTCTCTCTTTTTATCTTTCATTCGGTTTTTTCTGCGGCAAAGTTATTTATATTTATACTTATTATATACGCAATTACTATTACGGCATTGGTTTATTTTCTTTAACAACTACTATTAGCTGTGTGTGTGTGTGTGTGTGAATGTATGTATATTTTGTACTCAGTGTCATCCACCGATAATAACGGTTTCTTATTTAAAGAATTGTATGTACAGTATAGTAAGAGAGAATCAAAAAGAAGAAGGAGAAAGAGAAAGAAAGCAACAGTACAAGAATGAATAGATTTAAGTTTGTTCGTTTAAAGAAGAATTAGAAGAATAAGAAGAAAAAAAAAGAGTAATTACCACTCAATCGCGATACAAGCAAATGCAGCAAATATAAGAGCGAGAAGGAGAGTGTGCCTCATTTAGTGCCATCCATATAAAAGTGAAAAGAAATTTACTAAGAAATCATATTTATTTTCAATTATTAAATTTTTTTAATTTAAATTTAAAAACAGTTTTCGCATGATATACCACGCCCTCTAAATTTTATAAATTTATTTTCGATAACGGAATAATATCTAGCAGCATTTCACTTTGCATTTACATTCTCAATACTAGATTTAATATATTTTATAATCATCTGAAGGGACAATCAATTTGAAATTCCCCGTAGAAATATAATGACTAAAATTGATATGTTGCAGGTAAAACGTTTCAAAGATAAATTGTATGAGTAAATTATGCTTAATTATAACACGACTCCTTCTGTTAATTTCTGGTAAGTTTTTGAAAGTTTATAAACATTGAACAAACGCAAAATCAATCATTGTGCATAAAAATAAGTTTTATAAAACATCAAAATGTTTATAAACAACGAATTTTGTAAACATTGTTGCATAAAATTGTGTAAGATCTGTAAATTAATTAAAATTTATAAATAAAAATTCACAAATAAAACAAAAATTTTTTAAAAATAGATTTAGAAAAATAGAGAAAGGTAATTTTTATTTAGTTTTTAAATAAATTAAATTAAATTCCCAAATTATATTTCTTATCCATATTTAAGTGAACTAATTAATTAACAATATGTAAAATTTTATCAGCGAGAATGGAAACGATAATGTCAAAAAAAGATTGATGTTAATTATAATTATTATAATTTAATCCAATCGAGAGATATAGAGAGGACACAAAGCACATGTTGAAATATAAAAACTTTTATAAACACTTTTAGTATAATATCGTTGTTGTTGTTACATCTATGCTTAAAGAAACATCCATATATTACAATTCTATTACTATCATCGTCTATAAAATATTACTATGACTCACAAACGCATATACGGACATATGAACGTACACATACACTAAGAGTTGAGCAAAAAGACAGAGAGGCACATAATCTCCAACAAACACCGATACTTATGAATATGACGCACTGCACATTTATATTTATGTGTGTGTATTTATTTTATGCTTTTGATCTTGTTACTTGAAAAAACGAGAACATTTTCTTGTGCTTTCCTATTTTCAATTATTTTATATTTGTTGTTACATTTACTACTCAATTAAGTACTCTTTACATTGTGACAGAGAAAATTTTTTATCATTTGCTATAGATATGTTGGGCAAAGTCATTCAAAAGTCATTTCGCCATTTTTGATCATTTATGTACAAAGTTTTTTGTTACTGTTTTTATTAAAATTGAAAGCACTTCTTTAAGGCCAGTAAAACAAGGGACCAAGTTCAGAGAATTGATTTTAGCTTTAGGAGTTTTAATGTTAAGCAATTGGAGAACTTGATTGGCAAGCGGCAAAATTATCCATTGTTATTATTATTGACTTAGTCTTTAGGGATAATCCTGGGAAATAAAATGGCACAAATCCATCAAAGAGACAGATTGATAATGATTGACCAAAGGTGACACCCTTAAATTTATTGATTTGAGGTTTTTTACGGGAGATAAATTCAACGCAATTTTTATTTTATACCCACCACCGAAAGGTTAAGTTTGTAACGCTTAAAAGAAAACGCTGGAGAAAGTATGTATGTTCTTGTTTAGCGTCAAATTCTGAATCGCTTTAGGCATTTCTGTCTGTCCATTTGTCCCTTTGTATGTCTATCTGTTGTCAACATTCTCTCGGTTGTAAACTTTGAGGTATTAAGCTCAAATTTAGCAGAACTGTAGAAAGTTTTTGCACGCAAAACTAAAAGAGGTTTTTAGTAAAAATATTATGGTGTCTGACTGGTAGATATTCCAGTTTTGGCAGTTTAATATAATTTTACTAAATGTTTATATGGACTTTATGGTTCTCTGGAGAACCATCTGCCTTTCCTTTTACACAGGAAAGGCAGATTAAATTGCAAGTATTAGTAAAGAGAAGAAATTAAAGATCTGACAATATGCGACATTTCAGAATTTATTGAGACGTTTTTAAATTAATTCTGGAAACTGCATAAAAAAGCGCATCACATAACATTTCACAATTTATGAATATACGTTTCATAAATTGGTTAAATTAAGCAATTAATATAAATCTAGAGATTCGTGGTGATTTTGACAATTTTGTGTAATTTTTTGGTCCATATTTCAATATGGTTAATTATGGAAAATTGGTAACCAAAAATATTTCAAATTTTGCAAAAATTCATGTTAAACATTTTGTTTGACTACTTAAATCTGACAAAGTGCTGCAGAGGGTTTAACAAGCGACCATTAACCGTCATATAGTTTTTATATGTTTAATAGAACTTATTGTAAAGTTGCTTGCTGTTATTCTTATTTTTATTTCTTATTAATTTTCCTTAGATAATTCTATTTGCATCATAACAACAAAAACAAAACATTACAATACAAAAAAAGAAATTGAAAATTTCATGCTTATATTCACACACATTTGTATATTATTTAATATAAACAAAAATGTTCTTCATGCTATATAATGATAATGAGGAAATCGAAAGAACGACTCCAAAGTGCAAATGCGATTGTATTTTCCTTATTGTTGTTATTCTTTTTCTTCTTTTTCTTCTTTGTTTCTTTGTTAGTGTACAAAACATATATAAATAAAAGAATAATATAATTATTATTATCATTATTCAGGATGCCGTGGTACACATATATGCACACACATATACACACTTTCATACAGAGAGAGGGAAGTACGCTCTCACATTTCATAGAGAGTTTTTTTGCAACAAAAACCAACACAACTATTGGACGTATTTTTTTTTTGTATATACGCATGTGTGCATGTATGCACACACACACACGTGTGCATATGTATATATATGTAGTCAGGTAAATTGCAATTAGACTTGCATAGAAGAAATATTCTCAAGTGCATTGGCTTCTTTTCTATTTCTATTTTCTGTTTCTATTTCTATTTCTATTTCTATTTCTATTTTCATATCTATTGCTTCTAACTGTTGCTGTTGTTATTTATTTGTTGCTTTGTTTTTGTTGCAAAATTTTCTATATATATCCATATAAATGTTTTCATTTTTCTTTCACAAATATTGCAATGTTGGAGAGTGTTTTTATTCTGTCTTGCCTTCCCTCTCTTTCTGTCTGCCTTTCTACCCATCTCTCATTTATTGTTTCCGTGTATTTGGGTTGAATAAATTTTGTTGTGACTGCGACTTTCTAAGTTCTTTTTTTTTCCTATTGCTATTTCTTGTTCTCTGAATCTTTTCCCCACTCACTCTCTCTTTCTTCTCATTTCTAACTCTATCTCTCTGTCCCTTTCTCTCTCTTTTGCTTTGTTATTCAGTTGATTTTTATTTTTGTGTGAATTTTTTACTTTCTTGCATAGAATTGTGAATAGATTATAGCAGTAAAAAAAAAAAATTAAACAAGTAAAGAAAATGCTGGAGCGAAGATCTATGGAAGCGGTATTAAATAATAAGTATAATAACAATAAAAGGAAAAAAACTCAAAAGCAACATCAAAGTCACTCTTCCAGTTGGATTGGAAGTGTAGAGAAATATAAAATTTTTTTCGCCCGCTTGTCGCTTCACATTTCACCATAATTTCATGTCATTTTATTTAACGTTTATTTAGAATGAGGAAGAGCATGCATGAAAACAATAACAATAAAAAATGATAATAATAATAATGATAGCAGTAATATGACTAAGACGAACTAACAGAATAGGAATAACAAGAAGTAGAAGAGAAACAGAATGAAGACCAACACTGGCAAAGAAAACATGAAATGGCGCGATAGAAATTTTTCCTTTTAGTGTATTAGTGTAATATAGAATATGAAGTGCACATGCAGAGGCCCATTTCTCTTCTCTCTAGGCAGATAGTTTATTTACCCTTCAAGCACACTCAGTGACTGAATATACAATCATTTAATGAAGGCATTTGTAATAACTTAAGTTAAACAACAGAGGCTCCATAAAACTCCATAAACTCTTCACATTCCTCCTTCTTGCCCCGAGAAACATTTGCTCAATAGAAAATTGATAAAGCAACACTG